>CM042413.1:38534142-38536642 GCA_023634145.1 Thymallus thymallus | reverse complement strand
GAGAGAGAGCAAGAGATAGAGGCAAAGCAGAGAGGCAGAGAGAGAGAGACGGGAGACCCAGGAGTGTACATCCCTAGTCAGTCTCCACAGCTCTTCAGTTTCATCTCCAGATGAAAAATAAATAACCTCTACAGACATCCTGCTTCTCCACAGACAGAGAATAGCGAAAGAGCGAGCTGGTCACATTCCATCTGTCTCTACTCTATCATTTCACATGCCTACTCTTAGACACACATGTACAGTAGACTCTGTCTGGTAAGCCTGCTGTTGACACACACACACACGTACCTCCATCTATAGCCATCAATTACAGAAAGCACAGTGCAAGCATGGCCCGTTTCACTGCAATATGGCCTTCATCCTTCGGCTGTTACCCAAATACACTCTTAGAACAAAGGGTTCCAATAAGGATTCTTCGGCTGTCCCCATAGCGGAACCCTTTTTGGTTCCAGGTAGAACCCTTTTTGGTTCCAGGTATAACTGTTTTGGGTTCCATGTAGAACCTTCTGTGGAAAAGGTTCTGCATGGAACTCAAAAGGGTTATTTCTACCTTTAACTAAAAAGGGTTCTCTTATGGGGACAGCCGAAGAACCCTTACTGGTTCTAGATAGCCCCTTTTTTCAAAGAGTGTAGATATGGCCTATTGCCAATATATCAGATGTCCCCACCTGTATACATTAGCAGAACTAGCAGAACTATTCGGTCTTGATAATCAAACATGTCTATGGAATATACAGGCTGTACTGTACTGTAGCGCCTCCATTTTCTCTTCAGCTCTATCCTGCTTACTTTTCTCTGTCCCTCCCTATATCTCTCACTCTTTCTTTCTCATACAGACACGTTCTCACTGACTTCATCTCTCTTTCCCTCTGTCTGATACCTCCTCACATCTCTAACCCATCCTTTGTCAAAGCTGCAACCTACTTATTCAGAATCCTGTACTGTATACAACATCCAATACTACTCTCCTCACTGTGTCTCTCTCTGTCTCTCTCTGCTATGTTTCGGTGTCAGGGAGTCTGCATGGCAGGCAGTGTGGCTACAGTATCTGACTGTAGTATACTGATGATTCTCTGATGCGTTGGTGCATACACTACACTCCCTGGATGGGGAGGGCTGGCGGGCGACAACAGCTGCTGCTGGCACTGAGGCTATGGGCTAGACTGGCGCGAGATCGTTCCGGAAAGCACCGGAAGACTGATGGTCTGGGCAAGACAGAGAGGCATGCACTCCTCATAATCAGCTGCCTCTCTTCTTTTCTCTCTCTCTATATATCTATCTCTATCTTTCTTCACGGTCCCTCATGCAAGAGATGATCAAAGAAAAGGAAAATATGTCTCCTCCCAGTGCTCTCTCCATCGCTCCGTCTGTCTCTCCGTCTGTCTCTCCGTCTGTCTCTGTCTCTGTCTCTCTCCGGCTCTGGCTCTGTCTGTCTGTCTGTCTGTCTGTCTGTCTGTCTGTCTGTCTGTCTGTCTGTCTGTCTGTCTGTCTGTCTGTCTGCCTGTCTGTCTGTCTGTCTGTCTGTCCGTCTGTCCGTCCGTCTGTCCGTCCGTCTGTCTGTTCGTCTGTCTGTTCGTCCGTCTGTCTCTCTCTCTCTCTCTCTCTCTCTCTCTCTCTCTCTCTCTGGCTCTGTCTGTCTGTCTGTCTGTCTGTCTGTCTGTCTGTCTGTCTGTCTGTCTGTCTGTCTGTGTCTCTCTCTGTCTGTCCGTCTGTCCGTCCGTCTGTCCGTCCGTCTGTCTGTTCGTCTGTCTGTTCGTCCGTCTGTCTCTCTCTCTCTCTCTCTCTCTCTCTCTCTCTCTCTGGCTCTGTCTGTCTGTCTGTCTGTCTGTCTGTCTGTCTGTCTGTCTGTCTGTCTGTCTGTCTGTCTGTCTGTCTGTCTGTCTGTCTGTCTGTCTGTGTCTCTCTCTGTCTGTCCGTCTGTCCGTCCGTCTGTCCGTCCGTCTGTCTGTTCGTCTGTCTGTTCGTCCGTCTGTCTCTCTCTCTCTCTCTCTCTCTCTCTCTCTCTCTCTGGCTCTGTCTGTCTGTCTGTCTGTCTGTCTGTCTGTCTGTCTGTCTGTCTGCCTGTCTGTCTGTCTGTCTGTCTGTCTGTCTGTCTGTCTGTGTCTCTCTCTGTCTGTCCGTCTGTCCGTCCGTCTGTCCGTCCGTCTGTCTGTTCGTCTGTCTGTTCGTCCGTCTGTCTCTCTCTCTCTCTCTCTCTCTCTCTCTCTCTGGCTCTGTCTGTCTGTCTGTCTGTCTGTCTGTCTGTCTGTCTGTCTGTCTGTCTGTCTGTCTGTCTGTGTCTCTCTCTCCATCTCTCTCCGTCTGTCCGTCTGTTCGTCTCTCCGTCTGTCCGTCTGTACGTCCGTCCGTCCGTCTCACCGCTTTGTTTGATACATTTTCTGTAGATCTATGTCTCTCCCTCCCATTCTCTCTCCTCTGTTTTTCGCCCTATTTCATTTCCATTGTTCAAGGTTAAAAGCTAATCAATTAGAGTGATATCATCTGACTACATTATTGACTG